>CM023491.1:57012260-57051447 GCA_013339685.2 Hyalomma asiaticum
TAATGGGCACAAAACACCGCTCACTGTAGAGGAGATGCGCTTGGAAGGCACGACCACATTGCACGAAAAGCACGTTCGCAAACACAGACGATGAGGTTTCGAAGGATCACACAGGAACCAGCTGCCACCACAATCACGCGCCTTGCCCCCGCTCGCCACCCATGCCTTCATAATGGCCGCTCGCGAACCCACAATGCCTTGCAAAACGAAACTGACGAAAAGCCCACCACCAGGTGCCGTATTTATGAAAAGGGTCTATAGACAGAGTTCGGAAGCAGTCTCACCGAGGGTGGTCGACCGGTGTGGAAGAAGTCCACGAAAGTGAAGCGTCGGTGTGAGCTGGGGGTCGTCAAGGAGTGGTGCTGCGTCGACACTGGTGTCGCCGTGCTGATGCGAGCCAGGAACGCAGACGACGGGCACTGGAGTCACGGGAAGCCTCCCACTCCCACTCGTGACTCGACGAAACGAAGCATTACTCGGGCCTACACCCGACAGTGCTACTTCTCCCGGACCTCCAGGAAGAAGTAGACGGACCGAGGACGCGCAGAGTAGTGGACCTCCTCGCCAGGTTCTCATTCGGCGGGGTAGCACTCGGGCCTACACCCGACGGTGCTGTCGGAAGCTCGGACGGCTCGTCAGGCGTCGGAAGGAGGCGACGTCAGGAGCTCGTTGCCAAGCGGAGCCATACACCCCGACTCTTGGCGCCCGCCAGGCACTCGGGACTACGCCGCGACCGTGGTTCTGGCGGAGAGCTCCCGTGCCACGTACGCGCTGGTGGAACGCCGCCTTGCTTCCCCCCTCTTCACGCGCACGCTTCGCGTGCAACTCTTCGTGTTTCTTTTTCCCCCCTCTCGCCTCGTGCGGCAGCTTGTCGTCGTTCTCATTTTCTTCAACGGCTGACGGATCCTGGCTTTTGCTTGGTCGCTTCGCACTTGCCGTCGTCCCCACACCACAAAACACAGCTGTCGCGCACTTATTCCATGACATAAGCCCCCCTTTCAAAGGTACTTTTTCCCCAAACAAAACTTCAGCCAAATGCGCGAAAATATCATTGTGTCTTGCACACTCAACGAGACAAAGAAGCACCACATACAAACACTGACATGCTGATATTGAAACTTGCAGCACATTTTATACTGAAAAAGAAAAACACTGAATGACGGGCTCATGAAGGACCTGTACATCTTCAGTTAGCATTAACTGAACATATCGGTCGACATAGTTCGCCAGACAGCCAACAGCTAACACTAAGTACACTACAAAATGACCACACGTCACAGGCAAGTGCACATTCAACATTAAGTACAGTACAAAATGTCCACACATGCAGGCTACTTTGCTGTCCAAGGCTTCTTTGCTGTCTTTGCAGGCTACACATGCAGGCTACTTTGCAAAAACGATGCAGGCTACTTTGCTGTCCAAACAAGATGGCGGCTGCGAGGATTGCTTGAATATCCACGAACCTCGCCGGAGCGGTCGTCTGCTCGCAAATAGGCGCTTTCTTACGCAATTTATGTGAGCTGCATTGAGTTTTTCGTAGATTGGAATACAAAATAAGCAAAATTAACGCAAACTGTGAGCGTTTTTTTTTTTGCTTTCTTTTGTCGACGCGAGAAATACACGTGCAATCTTGGGGACCTGAAATAACGGTGATGACAATTTCGTGGTACGGAAGCATACTTTATGAGAGCCAGAAATGTTTCGAATTTAAATCTGCGCACTTGCCGATGCCGGCTCCCGTCAGCATGGCTTTTCTCACCCTGAGCCGACCACCGCAACGGCAGGCGTGAAGGAATTGCTGCGCTGATTGCACAGAGCAATGTCGAAAAAGGACCCTTACGCACGCTCTGGTTCCTCCTGGGTAGTCTATGATACAATGCCGTTAATGCGCTCAGGGCAGCGAGTCCTCTGAGGAGGTAACTGTCACCGCAAGTATTCGGTTTCGTTGTCGGTGAGAAGCAGAGCGCGCAAAAATTGCCGCGCTACAGGGCTTCACGTCATTCCATGACAGCGTCATGAAAACGTCATCCATGACAGCGACGAAACATATTTTTTCGGTTATTTTCCACCAGTATTAGTGTTAGTTCAAGGAAAGACTAATTAGTGTCGCTCATCGCACATATTGCCAAGTCACTGCGGTCTAGTGGATATGGCACTCATTTGCTGTTCAAAAGGTCGCGGGATCGAATCCCGCCTGCGGCATCCGCATTTTGGTAAGGGTGAAATGTCCAGACCTGTGTATTCTGCAAATAACAGTGCACGATAAGAAAGTCCAGGTGCAAAAAATTTTCGGAGCCCTTCACTGTGATACCAGTCATAATCATAGCTGGTTTTGGACGTAATGCCCGAGAAATCAATCAGGCACCATACACAATAAAAAAATTGTGTGCATTCCTTATTCGGACAACTACCGCTTGCTTCAGGCAGCACGCACACATTCTGCCGTTTTTGTTCTCTGCGAATGTTTCTGCGCCTGTATGTATTGAAGATGTTTTGCAGTATACTTATATTGTGGGTAAGCGCCATGCGCACGAGCTGTGCTTCGCCCTACCAAACTTTCTGTCTAAGCGTTTCTGAAAGGGCCCCGATGAGACCAGTCAGAACTGGGCCCAACAGAATCTCTACGTTGCTCCCTACTTTGCGACGCGGGAAATCGGGACAGTGTACACCTCTCTGTATCAAGCAACAGCAAAGCAACGACAGCTGCCACAGCAAGCACAGGCGAAGCATTTACTACAATTGATTTGATTGATTTTTTAACACTTGACGTCCCAAAATCCCGATTTGGTTATGGAAGACGCCATAGTAGAAGGCACTGCGAATTTCGTCTACCTGGGGTTCTTCAATGTCCACTGACATCACACAGCATACGGGCTTCCGTATTTCAACGCAGCCGCCGCAGCTGGGATTTGATCCCGCGTTTATGGATCTGCAACCGTGTGCCATAGTCACTAGACCACCTTGATGGGGCACAGTTAACATCATTTCCTGTCGAAAGTATCCTGTCGCAGGCCTGGAAACCTGTCGCAGGCTGGAATGCTGTCGCAGGCCTGGAATTAGCGACTGTTCTGCGAAGCGAGGTCGAGATGAGATACTCCGATCTCTGGCGACCGAGGTATCACGTGGCGCCAGATGGCATTAGAGAGTTTTAGTTTGTCCGTAAACTTCTTTACGTTTGCGGATACCGGATTACCGTGCGTGTTTACGGTGGAAGTAGAACTGCTAGCGTCATCTATTCGCGGTTTGCTTAACTACAATGCTTCCGATTCTCTTTTTAGTAGCGTGAGGGTTTTCTTCTAAAGAGGTAATGAAAGTACTCAGAGTCAATTATTATTTCGTGTCCTAGTGCTTTACACTAGTATTCAAGCGAAACGGGCAAGCCACGATAATATTAGCTTTTTGTGTGCCTGGTTAGGTTCCGCTTCATCAGGTGTCGCCACCAGCGCTGCTGGTAACGTACACTTTCCCGGTAAACCGGTATCCATAAACATGAAGAAGTTTACGGACAAACTAAAACTCTCTATTGCGCTGCCACCGTGGGTCTGCGCGGAATGATACGGGGCGCATGAAATTAGCCACATGAGGCGTTGAAAAATTTGCCACGCGTGCTAACACGGTGTTCAAGTTTATCTCTAGCTTCATACGCAGATTGTATATCCGGGTTTCTACGCTAAACAGGGACCATCTCCTTAAGTGGGAGGCATTTGCAAACCCTCTTGGGGTTTTCTTATATTTCATCCAAGCAGTTACACATGCTGTCCGCAGGTGCCGCAAACTTCGCAAGTATTCAGGCGGGGCACTCCAATTTCGTCGATAGCGAAACATTGCGTGTCGAACGTGAGAACCAGGATGCATTTATAAATTCACGCGAATACCAGCGATAATGACGGAAGGCGCAATTATGCAACTAAACAGAACGGCGAGTTTTTTCATCAGCTTAGTATGACGTCGGCAGTCGCTAAATATTCAGTGAACAACATGTCAAAATATTTATTGCTTTTTCAGGGAGTCTGCAATGACAAGGAAAGCAGCTGGATGAATATGTATACGTATCGCCGTAAGTACTCCCGCCCATTCACCTTCGTTGCCTGAACAAATATTTAGGGTGGTAAGTTCCTAACTGCGCGAGATCGTGGCGAAGAGCCTAACGGTCGGATGCTTAAGAATGAGTGCTTTGGAAACTGAACGACTTTTTCCTGCACAGCGTGATTCTGCAGATACTCGGTGAGTTGCGTCTATTTGAAATGTTCCAATGCGACTCGACCTCCCACTGGGACAGACAGACAGACGTAGTTGGCCTTCTGAACTGTGTTCAGGAAAGAAAAGTATCTTGGAGGTTGAGCCGAAACCGCTGACCTGCTCTGAGTCTCCTTCACAGGTAATACCCTATGTGGGCCATGCTTCGTGCCAACATTTCTCGGCCATGGGACATCCGCTTTAGCCTTGAACGTTAAACGTTTTTGGCCTGTCACTTTGGGGTCTGTCCACTATAGCCTGTTGTCTTCGTTCCTTTTCGTAGTATTTCGAAATTTCATGGTGTATAGTGGGACCAATGGATCCTGGTATTGGAAGATGAGAATTGACCGTGCATCGCAAAGGCGTTGCGACACTTAGTGAATTATAAACTACTTGCGCAGACTCGCTGCAAGAGGGCCAAACAATTCCTAGCAGTGACCGTACAAGCCCTAGCAGTGGAACACTACACTATTACGTGAAGCCGTTCGGGTGCTATGGGTAGTTCATTGCTAAAGCGCTGGCAATTTGCTCCACCACCACTGCCGAAACCTTCCTGACCGAGGCAGAATATGGGAGTTTTGTTAGACGGGGGCCACTGCCAAGCTATCAGAACGGCCGTACTTGGCTGCATCCACAGTTGCAGCGGGTTCCGGGCTATCTGCAACTGGCTTCAATAAAGCGCCCTGCCTATGCGGTGCGCTATACCGTATATTGTGTGGACATCTATTAGAAGTGGACCTACCAGAAAGGTACCTCTCACCGAGGTTGGCAGACTTACTTTTTGCTCTTTAGTCTCCGTAAGAGCGCAGCCTATGGAATCTAGGACGTGCCAACCAGCCCAGGAGCACAATAGCCACACTACCTGATCCGTCGTCTGAGCTCCGAATGTCTCGGAAAGGGAGCCATGCACGCCAAGTTGTGTAAGATTTTCGGTGCTGGTGTGAATATAGAAGCTCACAGCTCACCTTATACAGTCCCGCAGTAGCGCGTCAATTTTTGCGCCTTCGCTTTTCGACCAGTACAGAGCCGAAGCGACGTTCTTAATGCGGCTCACGAGAAAAGCATTGCATAGCTGAATAAAATTATTCTCGCTCAGCTATTCCCTGCAGTTCGAGGCCCTGAGTGTGATCCTAGGCACGTTCTACTTCTTGGAGGTAATGAAAGGCCTGATCTGTGTCCACCTAAGACTCCAGCAGGTGTCCGGGACCCTGATGGAGGCTATCGTATGGATTTTATACCCATCTCGTATGTATAGAGCAATGGGTACCTGCTAGGAAATACTGATGTTCCTCAGCCTTTGTCGGGTGAGTCAGCACAGTAATAACTCGGACTTGGTAGGCGAGAGGTACATGCCAGAACTGACAAGAAATACCTCCGTGATGGTTAGAGCCTTCTGAAGTGCCTGCTCTATACGCCAACATCCGTTCCTGCAGTGCACTACTCGGTGATAGCGTCCGCGTAGAGGCCATGATTAAACCCGCGCGCAGTGGCCAGTCGCTCGTAGAGGCTTTTCATGTCAATATTGCTACGGACCGGTACCACCGACAGCCAACAGGCGAATCGAGTAACGACGACGAGGAGGACGTTTTAGTGGGACTTGCTCGGGCTGCTGCTTCAAGGCAAAGCGCTTGAGCGATCCCTTGTAAATACATCTGCATAGAGCTTCGCCCTTTGCGTCTTGCAATGTAACATATTTGGTGGAGGTGCTGGGTACGCCTTCCCGACAGAGAGCTTCGCAGTGGACGCCTCGCCGAGCCTACCATCATGGCTCCAGTCGATAAATCGTCGAGACTGTATGCAGCACTCAGGAACACCTGCTGTCACGCCTCCTCGCGACCCTGGCATTTTCTCTGGCAGCAGTAGGCAAGACGTCAAGAAGTGGCTCAACCTCTACGAGCGCATCAACACAACAAACCGGTGGAACCCTACTTGGATGCTCGCGGACGTTATACTTTAACTCGGCAGCACCCCTCGTGTCTAGTTCGAAACGCACGACGTGGAGCTCATGCAGTTGGGATGCGTTCAAGGACAAGATCAGGGAATTGTTCAGTAGCCCTCATGGTGACCAAATTGCGGCGAAGCACTTGTTATCTGCCCGTGTACAGACATTGGAATTGCTGATGACGCCTTCAAGCTACTCGTATTTAAGAACGTGCAGCTATCAAGGAATGCCGGTGCCTGGAACTCGCAAAAAGCTGATGAATCCCCCAATAATGCTCCCGCTTGCCTAACACCTCGGCGACGTCATCCTGGTTCCAACGATACAGCTTGCAATGTTAGTCGGATTGCGCGGGTAGGTATGAGACAGCTTGTCTGGCGAACATCAAGTCCATTCCCTCCTCCACACCATCAGTCCCGATCTCTATGATCCAAGCCGTTGTTCGCCAGGAGTTCGCCAACAGGAGAATTCACTCGGTCTGCTCGGCGTGTCATCCTGACACCCACCCATGTTGTGGTAGACCACTTCATTCACCACCTTATTACCAGCCGCCATTTCGCAATTCACCGTAATGGCGCACTGCTGACACGCCAATTTGCTTATCTGTCGCGGGATTGAGCCCATATCTTGGTATTGTCGAAGTCGTTGGAATTAATCTCCACCGAACATGTATGCCGGGTACTCTCAACCTAACAGCTATTCCCGTGCCTATGCAGCTTGCGCCGTCTACACTTGAACCTTCTGCACCGAGCCGACCATACGCGATCACGTGCACCCCAAAGCCGTCACTGATGCTCGCCTTAGCCCCGCGGCTAGCATTCTCCAAATTTCCTGGGACGCTCGTAAAGGTCGATTCAGACGAGGGAACGGAGGAGAAATTTTCACAGCAGGCGGCACATCGTGACACGCTCGTCTTGGAAACTGGCCGCTCTCGCCTCGTCCGGTCTCTTCCGCTCGCGGCACCGATTGAAATTGTCGCCATTATTTCCATCCGCCCGCTTGACGGTCGTCTGCGCTCGACCGAGAGGATTCAGCGTCAAATCTGTCAACATTGGTTGATTGGCGTGGCTAGGAAGCAGGCTGCCGGCTTAAAGTCGTGTGTTTTTGTTTTGCGACAAGGACCTTATGTGTATTGTGCGACAGTGGAGCAGGCGAGTGGTTTTCCCGGTTGGAACCGAGACAAGCGATTTGCGACACCAACGAAAAAAAGGACTGCCAGGCAAATTTTAGGGCTCTGCTCTTATTACAGACGCTTCGCGAAAAATTTGTCGAAGATTGCCGAACCATTCACAAGACTGACGAAGGAAAACGCACCTTTCATCAGGCGACATGAACATGCGGAAGCCTTCAATGAACTACGAAGGCGCTTTCAAAGCCATCCAGTCCTGGCACATTTTGACGAGGGAGCTGCAACAGATACCCACACCGACGCAAGTAACTGAGGCCTCGGCGCTGTCCTTTCGTAATCGCAGAATGCAGTGGAGCGAGTCATTGCATATGCTAGTCGCACTCTTTGGAAGGCTGCGGTAACCTACTCAGCGATAGAAAAAGAATGTCTCGCTGGGGTGTGGGCTATTGGCAAGTTTCGGCCATATTTCTACTGTAGACTTTCCGAGCCATCAGCGACTACCATTCATCGTGCTGGTTAGCGAACCTCAAGGATCCGTTTAAGGCTTTGCAAGATGGAGCCTATGGCTAGAGGAATGCGACAGCAGAGTCATCTACAAGTCCGGGCGTCAACATAGTGGTGCTGATTGCTTGTGACGTGCACCACTTGAACCTACCGATTCCACTTCTGCAGAAGACGGGCAGGATTTTCCTTTTGTCGTCGCTGTGACAAAATCACAGATGGCACAACAAAAGCAATCTGACCCTGAGTTAGTTCTGCTCATTAGGTACCGAAACGGTAAACCCATTGACGCTCCACAAGTTTTCTTCCGCTCGTTGTCCTCGTTCTTCAGAAGTAGGGTACTGTGTAAGAGGAATTTCCACACCCCGAAAGTGCCCGACCAAAGACGTAAGACACAACCACTGAAACCTGCAGTTCTCCTACCCGAAGAGCCACAAGAAGCCCCCTTAAAACAAGTAGGAATAGAATTGGTGGGGCATTTCCTACATCGTCGTCCGGAAAGCGATGGATCAATAGTTGCAAGAGGCAGCGTCTCTTGTTCGAGGAACCGCTCTTGAAGTTGCCGAATCTTCGTCACCAACATATTGCTGCGACATGGCGTACCAAAAGTGGTCATTGCAGGCAGAGGAGCCGCGTTCACGGCTGACTTAACGCAGTCCATCATGAAGCCGATCCATACCAAGTCTCACCAAATAGTGCCCATTTCGTCGAGAAAATCATGCTACGGCAAACCGTATTTCTTAGTTGTTTCTATAAGATTCCTAATGACAAGTTAAGTGCCTATGCTAGTTGGCATGGGCTGTATAATATTCAAACACCACTGGAACATACCCCATGATGATGATGATTGTGGTTCGGTTAGGAAAGGACGCTAATTTCTGCAGCCTATGTAGGGAGCACGGATAAGTGTCCGTGGGGGTGGGGGAGAGGGAGTGAAAGAGGTAGAGAGGAGAGAAAAGACGGAGTGGAGGGTTCCGGAAATTTAGACCACCTGGGGTTCTCTAACGTGCGCTGACAACACACAGCACACGGGCCTCTGGCATTTTCGCCTCCATCGAAAATGCGACCGCCGCGGCCGGGATAGAACCCGCGTATTTTGGGTGACAGCCGAGCACAGTAACCACTACATGACCGCGGCGGACGACATACCCGAATACCTAGGGTCATAGCACTACGGGTGTTGATTGCTGGATTGATTTCTGGGGTTTTACGTCCGAAAAACACCTATGATTATGAGAGACGCCGTAGTGGAGGGCTCCGGAAATTTTGACCACCTGGAGTTCTTTAACGTGCACTCACATCGCACAGTACATGGGCCTCAAGATTTCGCCTACATGGAGATGCAGCTGCCGCGGCCGGCATGCGATCCCGCGACACTCGGATCAGCAGCCGAGTACCGTAGCCACTAGACCACCGTGGCGGGGCCACTAGGGGTGTGAGCCACACGTCATCGCACCATCGTGACTACTATGTACATGACGAGCATACTATGGTAGTGATGTAAAGATTAATCATTGATGCTCTTCATTCAGTCGCACAGTACGACCTAAATTTTTGTGTATATAGGCTGAGCGAGAAGCCCACGACAGCACGGAGACGTAGGCGTCTACAAAGATAGATAGATAGATAGATAGATAGATAGATAGATAGATAGATAGATAGATAGATAGATAGATAGATACGATGACAGTTGCTCAAGTTCTCCGAGATATGCTTCGCGTTTAATATCAGCATGAAAATCTCAGCACCTTTGCGTCTTTCGGAAACACCCACCTATTTGTCACCCTACACAGCAATCAACGGGTGTCACAGAGTTGGCGGCAGGCCGGATTATTCTTATATTTTGTATAAAGTTGCTGCGTCCGCTCTGTTACGAATGTTTGTCGAGTCCGAACCTTATTTTGGTCAGTGCACGAGCATGCATACGTACTCGCTGAATCGCGTTGTAGTTAACCTAACTTCGCAGCCCACAAGCGGGGGCCTACGTGCCGCATGTTTTGCCTCTCTTTTGCTTTTCACAGCTCAAGGTGTCCTCTACTAAAGCCAAAGCCTGAGCTTCGTTTTGTATATCTGTAGCTGCTTCTCGCCTTCGGTACGACCCTTAGCAATACTGAAGTTGTTGGCGTACGTGCATCTTGTTTTGGTTGTGTTTTATTTTTTGCCGCTTCAAGGTCACCCCATGCATGGCCAGAACTTGGCCTTCCTTTTGGTTGTTTGTTATTTTTCGTGACGCCAAGATGGCGGCCATGCAGTGTGAGAGTGACATGCCTGCGTGCTCATCCGTTTTGTGTGTGGACTACCTGCGGCGCTTTTGTGTGTGTGTGGTGCTTTGGGCTGCGACACTGAGTGAGCCGGTGATCACAAGCGCCGCTCAACCCTCTCCCGAAAGCTATATAACGCGCTCTGCCGCCCGCCTGGGGCAGACCGCGAAACGGAGGGAAAGAGTCCGCCGCGAGTCTCCCGAGGAACTCTCAGCCGCCTCCCCGCATCCCAAGACAACGCACCTGCAGCCCCGGAAGAGATCATCTTCGAGGGCCGCGCTCTTCGGCCGTCGTCTTCGTGGATGGAGGGTCGCCGCATTCCCCGGTCAACTGTATGTTCCTTCAGACTATGAACTCTTATTTCCGCCTGCCAATCCTTGGACTCTCGTCATAATCTGTGTAAGCGAGCGTTTTGGCCCCCATCCGTAACTTCTCTAAATATGTTCCGTTGCTTCGCTGTCTATTAATTTGTAACTTAAACTCTTTCCAAGTGTTCTCATTCTTTTGTATTGTTTGTCGTGTTGATCTTATAAATTTTTGTTTCGTTCCGTTGACGTGCCTCCGTCTCAGTCACTGCGTTTGCTTACCGGCTCTGCCGGGCATCAATCGACCTCACCCCCCATTGCCACGCCTCGGCGATTGCCTCGCGCAATCGTGGAGACTGTGACAATTAAACTGGCGTCCGCGACGTAGGACTGATTGATGCAAAGGGAACGTGGTGAACTGAGAAGGAATTCTGCTGTGTTTAGAGAAGTTGAGCGGTATAGTGTAGAGTGTTGTGCACGGTTGAGTTGCATGATTGAGTTGCACGGTTGATGTAGTGCCCGATTGAGAGTGTTTGAGCTTCTGTTCACGTTAGCTGAAGTGCGCAAAAGTGGAACATGGATTTGGAACGGTTAATATCCATGGGTAGCCAGCTTGGCCTGACGAACGCAGAGCTCAGGAAATGGGTAGAAGATAAGCAGCGCGAGGAGCGAGCGTTCGCGCGACAAGCAGCGGAGGAGGAGCGCGTAGCCGCGAGGGAAGCTGACGAACGACAGATGCAGCTTATGAGTTTGAAAATAGAGTGTCAGCGACTAGAGAAAGAAACTAGAGAAAAGGAAGGGAGTCGGGAGAGAAGCGACTTAAGGCTGGATGCGAGTAAACTCCTTATGCCCTTCGACGAGAGGAAGGATGATTTAGACGCGTATATAAGACGGTTCGAAAGCCTGGCAGAAAGTCAGAAGTGGCCCGAGGGCCAATGGTCGACAGTTTTGGCTACTTGCTTGAGTGGAGAGGCACTGAGTGTCTATGGGCGCTTGCCACCGGGTGATGCAGCAGATTATGCGAAGGTGAAGCAAGCACTTTTGAAGAGATTTCGTTTCACGGCGGACGGTTTCCGGGATAAGTTCAACTCCGGCAAACCGGCAGATGGGGAAACCGCAGTTCAGTTTTCGGCACGCCTCAGCCACTATTTTGACCGCTGGATCGAGCTCTCCGGTACGAAGGCTGACTACGAGGATCTTCGAGAGCTCCTAATTAAGGAGAAGTTTTTGCATGGGTGTCACCCCAACATGGCCCTATATCTAAGAGAAAGGAAAGTGAAATCGCTAGAAGAGACGCTGGAGCTAGCGGACCAGTTTTTGGAAGCTCAAGGCAGCGTGAACCTCTCCAAAACAAAAGAAAGCCGTGACGATGCTGTGAAGCCACGAGGTGATGACAGGAGAAATGATCCCGGCAGAGCACTCCGCTGTTATCTTTGCAACCGCGGCGGGCATCAGGCTTCGCAGTGCCGGACGTACTCCGTCAACAGTAACAGCGTCAGATGTTTCCGGTGCGGACGAACGGGTCACACGTCGAACGCGTGCCGATCATTGCTGAACAACAGGCCGCAGGCATCGTGTGTGTACTCGCCGGCTAAAATCGCAAATCAAGAGGACATTCACGATGGTTACGTCGAGCTCAAGAATGGAGGGAAAATCCCCGTCGTGAATGCGGTAATGACGACGCGCCTGAAGTCTCTAGTAGACAGACAGCCTGTGGTGACTGGAACGTTAGAGGGCAGAACTATCTCGGTGTTGCGCGACAGCGGGTGCAATACGGCGATCGTGAGAAGAGAGCTCATCCGCGACGACCACCTCACGGGTGAGAAGAGTCCAGTTTATCTGGTAGATGGAACCGTGAAGATGCTGCCCGAGGCTCAGGTTGAGATCGATACCCCGTACTTTACCGGGGCGATTACGGCGCTATGCATGTCGGACCCGCTGTACGACCTGATCATCGGAAATATTGAAGGCGCGAGAGCACCGGATAATCCGAAAGAGGCAGGCGAACGGGCAGTCGACGATGAGCGCGCCAAGGGAGAAGCTGTTGCGGCAGCTGTCACTCGCGCCCAGGCGAGGAAGCAACCCCAGAGGTTCCAAACACTGAAAACCCCCGATGTCGCAGTCCAACTACGAGAGAAGAATTATGCAGACGAGCAGGAAGAGGACGAGACGCTCAAGCCATGCTTCTCCCAGATGGGCAAAGAACTGACCTGCAGAAACAGGGAAAACAAATACGAATTCAAGCGTGAGGATGGGCTACTCTACCGAATGTACACGGAGAAAAGTGGGCAGGTAGTGCGTCAGCTCGTCGTCCCAAAGTACCGCCGCTCTGAAGTATTGAAAGCGGCCCACGAGGGAATAATGGCAGGACATCTGGGAGCACAAAAGACAAGATACCGAATTTTGGAGGAGTTTTTCTGGCCAGGGATCACTGCGGACGTGAAGAGATTTGTCGCCTGTTGCGATATCTGCCAACGACGAAGTCCAAAGGGCAGAAAAGTATTTCATGCCAACTTGCTCAAACCGCCCGAAGAGCGGGAGAATAGGCCAGCAGAAAAAGTTTGTGTTGCTAGTTGCGGCGTCACGGAGACGGAAGGCGATGGGGCGAGTCCGGTTGCAGCATTGAAACAGTCTGAAACGAGCGAGACGTTCACAAGCTTTCGGAAGAACTGGAGGTGGAGAAGAAAAAGCAACTTCGGGTTGTCACTTCGCCAGGCTCCACCCGGTGGCGTACGCTAGCAGGAACATACTCCCCGAGAAGCAGCTTACAGCACCATTAGAGTGCTTAGCCTTAGTCTGGGGGGTGCAAAAGTTTGCTACCTATTTGTATGGTGTGCCCTTCCTAGTGCAAACGGACCATCAACCACTTAGTTACATCCAAGTGGCTAAATAGCCGCGTATTGCGTTGGAGCTTGATACTCCAGGAATATCAGTTCAGCGTTGAACATATCAGAGGCAGCGAAAACGTAGGAGCGGATTACCTGAGTCGGCTGTAAACTTTGCATGGTATTCCTTCGCAGTGTATAGACATTCATATACGATGTTCGTAATGTGTCGAAATGAAATGAATGACCTTAGTTAGCTCATGTGTCCTGTGTATGCTTTATCCTTATTTTTTGTACAGGCCTGCGCGCCGCCTTCTGTGAGTGTAGAATATTATGTTATAATATTCCGAAAGTGGGGGGCCGTGTCACAGAGTTGGCGGCAGGCCGGATTATTCTTATATTTTGTATAAAGTTGCTGCGTCCGCTCTGTTACGAATGTTTGTCGAGTCCGAACCTTATTTTGGTCAGTGCACGAGCATGCATACGTACTCGCTGAATCGCGTTGTAGTTAACCTAACTTCGCAGCCCACAAGCGGGGGCCTACGTGCCGCATGTTTTGCCTCTCTTTTGCTTTTCACAGCTCAAGGTGTCCTCTACTAAAGCCAAAGCCTGAGCTTCGTTTTGTATATCTGTAGCTGCTTCTCGCCTTCGGTACGACCCTTAGCAATACTGAAGTTGTTGGCGTACGTGCATCTTGTTTTGGTTGTGTTTTATTTTTTGCCGCTTCAAGGTCACCCCATGCATGGCCAGAACTTGGCCTTCCTTTTGGTTGTTTGTTATTTTTCGTGACGCCAAGATGGCGGCCATGCAGTGTGAGAGTGACATGCCTGCGTGCTCATCCGTTTTGTGTGTGGACTACCTGCGGCGCTTTTGTGTGTGTGTGGTGCTTTGGGCTGCGACACTGAGTGAGCCGGTGATCACAAGCGCCGCTCAACCCTCTCCCGAAAGCTATATAACGCGCTCTGCCGCCCGCCTGGGGCAGACCGCGAAACGGAGGGAAAGAGTCCGCCGCGAGTCTCCCGAGGAACTCTCAGCCGCCTCCCCGCATCCCAAGACAACGCACCTGCAGCCCCGGAAGAGATCATCTTCGAGGGCCGCGCTCTTCGGCCGTCGTCTTCGTGGATGGAGGGTCGCCGCATTCCCCGGTCAACTGTATGTTCCTTCAGACTATGAACTCTTATTTCCGCCTGCCAATCCTTGGACTCTCGTCATAATCTGTGTAAGCGAGCGTTTTGGCCCCCATCCGTAACTTCTCTAAATATGTTCCGTTGCTTCGCTGTCTATTAATTTGTAACTTAAACTCTTTCCAAGTGTTCTCATTCTTTTGTATTGTTTGTCGTGTTGATCTTATAAATTTTTGTTTCGTTCCGTTGACGTGCCTCCGTCTCAGTCACTGCGTTTGCTTACCGGCTCTGCCGGGCATCAGTCGACCTCACCCCCCATTGCCACGCCTCGGCGATTGCCTCGCGCAATCGTGGAGACTGTGACAACGGGCAAGGTGGAGTCGTTTTCGACGCAGATTTCTGTTACTTGTCATAACTTGAACTTCAGGAAGACTCGAAACTAAAAATTCGAACGTTGTTTTCAGGTGCTTTAGGACGCAGCTATAAGACACAGGAAAAAACAAGTAAGCTTATATCAAAGGCTGCATACTGCATTCTTGAGCATATGTAAGCAGTACACAATAGCTTAGCTGCGTTGCCTCAAATCCGTATCGCTAGACGGGGCCTCCAATGGCAGATGTTCCGCCGCGACTGGCAGAGCTGACATAGCCAACAAACGTCTGCCAAATTTTCGGGTCCAAGGACACCGATCAAACAGTGTTGAACCCATCGTTGTGTCCACTGTCATAGCCTCGTGCAGCATACTCATTCTCTTGGCCACATGGTAAAAAAAGAAGAAAAAAGTCACCGTGAAGGGCACAATAACATCTCAATGAAGGAAGTTCGGAGAAGGCGCTCATCCATTCGCGGTACTCTGCACGCTAATTCTATAAATGGGTGGAACCGTTGGGCCACCATCCCACTCAGCACGCAGTTAACTATCAGTCGTGGCTACTGCCCATTGGTGAATGTGAATAGCGCTATTTTTTCCACGTAGCAACCAAGGATGACTGGTGTAGCGACTTGGCAATAACACCTTTACGGATGGCAATCCATGCAAAGCCAAGCGAAAGTGCAGCACTCTCAATGCACCCAAGGCGGGCGCAGCTAAGTGTGCTCCAACTTTTCTCAAGCTTTCGGCCACAAAGTTTGCCTTTGCTGAGCCTGGCAGCGGCGAGCGTGGCTTGGATTCGAGGGCGGACTCCTCGACCTTTGGATTCGAATTAAAAAAGGCTGCATCTTCCGACGCGGGGCTTTCACGAGGAAGCCTGCACGGCCAGAGACACGTGTTAAATGTCCGTAGGGAGAATGGGCAAGTCACAGATCCTCAGAGTTCATCAAGCACCTACAGAGCGGCGAGACACTTTTTTTACTTCAAAAAGAACAGGTCGCCCAAGTGCAGGGCGTGCAAGGCCTTTGAAATCTATAGTGACAGCGTTCGTTTTTGTCCCTGCACTCGTTTGTTTTCGCCACGGACACGGAAGTTACTCAAACGAGCGTGAGATGCCTCTTACGAGCCTTGATTGCATTCAAAAACACTTCCGTGAAGACAATCTCAAAAATCTCTGTTTTTACAGTAAAGTCTCCAAATAATCCAAGCTTACAAACATTATTTGGCAGAATATTACCCTGCGCAAATATTGCGGCCAGACTACCACACATTCACGCTAAAGAGTCTACGTATGAGGTGTTTGTGGGAATTCGTGAGGAGGTTTTTCTCGCTGGCCCAAGCAGTCCTGACCGCGCAGAGGCTGTCTGCTGATTTCATGTATGCGAATCTTGTGTTTGGTAAAAAAGTTAGGTTGGTGTATAGATTCAAAATACCTGCGCAATGTTTTCACATCTACAGCCTTAACGGCAACTGAATGTCAGGATATAGGCGCAGGCCTCTCTTCTGCACAAGCGGATGCAGGCACTCTTCTGGCCCTGCAGCAAACACCATTAGGTTGACCTGTTGAGACGCCATGTTAAGCATGCTCAGACATTGGAAGGCTGCAAGAAGAAATCCTGTGCGTACATAACCCGCACACGTTGAACGAAACGCATTTCTGGGGATACACAAACGCAAGCAAATGATTTAACAGCGGAACTCCTGAAATTGGTGCTTCTGCCGCGTGTCCGATGAAGTCGAAGTACTTGTAATGCAGAAGGAAAATGCGGAGCTTTCTTGCCCTCCACCAACTCCTGCCCGCAGCCCACTGCTACTTTACAGTTATTATGCTTAGAGCGATGCATGAATAATAAACAGAAAGGGCTTATCTCGAAGCTGCGGCTTCGATTTCTGGAGCCATTGGGACACCGCTCGAAACTTTGCCACTTGACACTCTTGCCAGTGACGTCAATTACCGCAAAAATACACCTCGACGTTTAGGACGGTTATCCTGGCGCTGAAATCGATTGCGCTTTTAATTCTGAAACAAGCACAAATGGCCACCCTGCCACTTGGCACTGCAGTATACAGGAAAAATGGCTTGATAGATGGAGCGGACACACGAAGACGTAATGTCGAGCGGACAAATAAACAGTAGGACATTTAAGAGAACTCTATAGAGCAACTACGGGGGAAGCTCAATATTTCAATTTGCCAAAGAGCATTGCCGACGTCTTTAATAGATTTGATTAATATATCACTGACCACAATGCAAAACAGGTACATTCGCTATAGCGAACATTTCGATAAGTCCTGCTGCCAGACACAACCCATCGGAGGGAGCACTGTGTTGTGCTCGTTATTCTGCTGTGGTGGAAGAGTTTTTTAAGTGCTGTACGGAGTGTCGGTGTGGCGATGACGAAGACGAGGAGACGGTAAGCCGACATCTGGTGAGCTGGGGGACGGATAGCGACAGCGCAAAAAGCAGACTCGACAAAGACGAAGGGAAGACAAGAGAAAGGAAAGGCCTGCGACGTGCTTTATTGGCGTCTGGACGTCGAGGGACGTCAAAGGCTATGTCCGACAACCCGAAGCACCAACCAGCCAAAATCCGGGCAAGCGCTCACTCGAGGCACGAGACCATCGCCAATGCTACGGCTTGCCTGCTTGCCCTCCTTGTCACCCTCTTCATTACAATGACCCCCGGCGACTAGCCCAGCCAACGTGATACTTAAGGCGTTGATAGTATGGCGGGGTCATAATAAGGCATGAGGCGGCTGATGTGGACGATGTCTCGTCCACAACGATGTAAGTCCTGGGTTGGAGTCAAGGGCTTAACTTCCTAATTGACAGGAGACGTCTGAGTGAAAATGCGGGAGGGACCGCGGTATCGTGCGAGGAATTTCGACGAAAGTCCAGGCGTACTCGCAGGGACCCCAAGCCAAACGGGGGCTCCCGGCGGGAAAGTGGAGAGGGAGCGGTCACAATCGAGTCGAAGCTTCTGGCGGCCTTGAGCGACTGTTGTCATCGAACGAGTCAACTTGCTGTTGTTTTGTGGGGTTTAACGTCCCAAAATAAGCTCTAATTATGAGAGATACCGTAGTGGAGGTCTTCGGAAATTTCGAGCACCTTGGGTTCTTTAACCTGCACTGAAAACGCACAGCACACGGGCCTCAACATTTCGCCTCCATCGAAATGCAGCCACCGCGGCCGGGATTCGATCCCGCGACCCTCGGATCAGCAGCTGAGTACCATAACCACTAGGCCACCGCGGCAGAGCGAAGGAGCCAACTATCGACAATCTTTCGCGTACTTAGAAACATCAGAAATTGGTGTGTATTCACTATGCCTTAAGGGCAAGCCCATTTCGCAATAAAGAAAATTCACTGGAGTCAGGTGTGTAAGACAGCACAATGTCCATTGTACATAATGGCTCGCGTCCGTACAAAAGCAAGAACGGTGAGAATCCGGTGGTCGCTTGCGTAGCAGTGGCGATGTGTACGTCACGAATGGGGGGACAGTGTCCCAGTTGGTCTAGTTGGACGCAGTGTACATTGTCAGCATGTCACTAAGAGTGCGATTGAAGAGTTCTCTCAAACCATTTACTTGTCTGCGGATGATATGAGCTCGTAGTGCGGTGAATGATGTTGCAATGAACAAGCAACGCTTGAATGGCACCGGAGAAAAATACGCGTCTCCTGTCGCTCAAAAGTTCCTTAGGAGCACTGTCACGCAGGACAAAGTTGCTTAGGATGAAAAATGCAACTTCTGTCGCAGTAGTTGTGGGCAACGCTGCGGTCTCAGCGTAACATTTGAGATTGTCCAAGCCAAAAATTATCGACCTGTCCCCAGATGTAGTCGAGGAAAGCGGGCCGTATAAGTCGACGCCAACGCGGTCGAATGGACGGCGAGGGCAAGGGAGAGGCTAGAATGTGCCATTCAGGTGTTCAGGTGGAGTTTTGCGCCATTGACAGGCAATGCAAGCGCGGATATACTTTCGCACAAAGGCGTACATGCCGCGCCAGTAGTAGCGCTGACGAAGGCGGTTGTAGGTCTTGAGAACGATGGCGTGAGCGCATTGCCGGTCTTTGTGGAAAGGGGATAGTTCTTGAAGCGGGACGAACGGATGGGTTAGCCAGAAAGTCAAGGAGTTGGCAAACCCAGGCATCCTTGCGTTGCTACGACGACGCATCCACGAAGTCATTTGGAGAGAGGGAAGAACTTGACGGCGAAGCTTTGTCGGACGCTAGTGGTGAGCGGGACAGTGGATCAGCGTCGGAGTGTTTACGGCCTGACCGGTATACGACAGGAATGTCGTACACTTGCAGACGGAGCGCCTAGTGACCGAGGCGTCCTGATGGGTCTTTCAACCACGAGAGCCAGCACAGAGCATGGTGATCTCTGACGTCAAAGGGGCGATCATAAAGATACGGGCGAAACAGCCAACGCCCAAGTTATGGTGAGGCACTTTCTCGGTAACGGAGTAATTGCACTCGGCTTTCTTGAGGATTCGACTCGCATAAGCCACAACGTATTCCTCGTAGCCTGGATTCCGCTGATGCCAATAAAGCACCAAGGCAGATGCCGCTGACACCAGTGTTGACCTCCGTAGGTGCATTGGGGTCAAAGTTACGGAGTATAGGAGGCGACGTTAGCCAGCGCTTTAGCGTCGTAAAAGGTGCGTCGTATTCGGTTGACCATGGAAGCAGGCCGCTAGAGGCGGTGAGAAGATTCCCAAGAGGTGCGATGATGGTCGTGGACGAATCGACGAAAGTAAGAACACAACCCAATGAAACTTCGAAGTGTGGTCGGCTTGGGATACTCGGCAAATGCACAAAGTTTCGCGGGGTGCGGGAGGACGCCCTCTTGGCAGACGACGTGGCCAAGTATCGTCAGCTGGCGCGCACCAAAATGTCACTTCTTTAGATTGAGTTGAAGTCCGGCAGATGTGAGGCACTTCAGAATGCACGTAGGCGAACAAGATGAGTGGGGAAATCTCGTGAAAAGACTATGATGTCGTCAAGATAATAGAGGCAGGTATTCCATTTACAGCCGCAGAGGATGTTATCCATGATCCGTTCGAATTTAGCTGGCACGTTACACAACCCGAATGGCATGACGAACTCGTACAGTCCATCGGGAGTAATGAAGGCAGACTTCGGGCGATCAGGTTCGGCCATCTGAACTTGCGAACACCGGACCGCATATCCAAAGATGAAAAGTATTCTGCTCCTTGCAGGCAGTCGAGATCGTCGAGAGGTATCTTGTTGAGGCGGCGATAATCAACACCTAATCTGATGGATGCATCCTTTTTGCGCACGAGTACAGCAGGCGATGACCAGGAACTCTGTGTTGGCTGAACGACGCCGCGTGTTAGCATATATTCGACTTTTTCGTTGATGATACGCCGTCATACCGCCGATACCCGTTAAAGGCGCTGTCGTGAGGGAGCAGGAGAGCCGGTGGCGATGTGGCGCGCAACACTTGTACGACCTAAAGATCGCTGGGTGCAATCGAAGGAAGAACGGAAGTCTCGCAGAAGGGAGATGAGTTCGTCGCGACATGTGGGCGGTAGATCGGCGGCGACAAAGGGGCAAAAATTGTCCGGAGCTGGAGATTTTGAAACGGTTGACGTAATAGCACTCACATAAAAGGCAGGGTTGGTCCTAAGTGGAATCCAGGGAATGCAGGAATTCGACATCTTGTACGTGGCCCAAGGACTCACCACGGAGTAGGGTTATAGGCGATGAGAATGTATTGCGAACCATCATTGCGGCAGCACCAGACTCCATGGTTAATAGTTCAAATGGCACGCGTAAACCCCGACGACGGAGAAAGACATCGGAGCAGACAAACAAGCCCATTCAGTCTGGGGCTGCCGGGCAGGCGACGGCGACGAGGGTCGACGTTTTCGGCGGTAGATCTGTGTCTTCAACAACAAGTTTGCGAGGATAGGGAATAAGGTCAGCCGAAGTGGAGTCTTGAAGCAGCGTAAGAGCCACTTCCGCTGGAGAGCAGTCTATGAGGTACAGTGACGTGAGAGAAAGTCCCATCCGAGAATAATGTCGTGGGAGCATGATGGCAGCACATAGAACTAACACGTAAAGTACGTCTTGGATAGCGACACGCGCGGTGCACATGGCAGATGGGGAAACGCACTGTGAGCTTGCAATGCGGCGCGCTAGTACTGGGAGCGACATGGTCAAGTTCTTCATCTTACCGCAGAGGTTTTGATAAATTACGGAAGCGGTGGCTCTTGTGTCAATAAGCGCTAGCGCGGCGGTTCCTTCAATGTTCACATCGATGACGCTTCGCGGCGAAAGAGATGGAGGCCTTTATAGTTAGGTCGCGTGCAGCTCTTGCCTCTGGAACTGCAACAATCAGTGTGCCTCTTCCGTAGTTGGACGGCGACGCATGGGTGATAGCGAACGTCTTCGAGGAGGTGGAGAGCGACAGTTTGAAAAGGGCGGACGATCAGCCACTGTATACCTTGGTGGCGTACGGAACGACAAAGGAGCACTCGAGGCAAATCTGTCGTACGGGCAAGGAGGATACCGGCGACATGTCCAGTGACACCACAAGCGAAGCAGATAGGCTTGTCTGACGCCCGCCACGCTTCCTGGCGTCGGAAGAACGGAGCCGGAGGACTCGTGTAAGTCGGCGTCGCAGCATGCACAGTCGTCGGGACGGTGTGGTTCGGAACCGCGGGTCGGAAATACAGCGAAAGCTATTGAGGCAGCCGAGCAGCGACCGAAGCGTAGGTTAGATCGGCAGTGATAGGTGGCGGCTGTGGCATAGTAGGGAGGGTCTCGGCAAGATGAGTGTGATTCACACTCATCTTGCCGCACGAGCCATCTTGACGCACGAGCCTGCACCGTCTTTGGCTCTGGACCTGTTGAAGGTCGAGAGCCAAAGACGGTGCAGGCTTGTGCGTGAGTAGTAGTAAGGAGAGTTGACGTGCTACCTCTTTACGGATGAAATCCTGGATGCCGGATAGCAGCGGTTGTTGATCGGCAGAGTGGGCAGCATGTAAACTTGACAAACTAGAATGCTCACCCGGAGTGGCGAGGGTTTGGCGGGCGATTGCGCGCTGCCTAGGCAGCTCGGCAAAGCTCTGACAGAACCAGATGAGCGCGTCCACCGTGGGGGGATTTTTCGCTAGAAGCATCTGAATGATGCCTTCCAAAATGTGCTTGATCTTCTAGTCTTCAATCAATACGGTGCTCACCCAGCCGCAAAGGTTTAGCCCATCCTCGATGTAGCTTGTGAAGTTCTCTCCTTGTTGCTGTGAACGTTGACACAAGGTCTGCTCTGCGCGAAGCTTGCGCGCCGTAGGTCGGCCAAGGACGTCCGCAATGGAAGTCTCTAAAAAATACCAAGTTGAAATGTCGGCCTCGTGGTTGTGATACCACAGCTGATCACAATAGGCAAGATAAAACGTGTCGTGGCTCAACTTAATTGGATTGTTCCACTTGTTGTGTTGCTTACTGGTTCGTACACAGCTAACGAATCTTCAACATCCGACTCACCTGAGCCGTTTGAAATTGGTGGGTCCCGTTGGCGGCGGACCGCGCCGCAGGTGTCATGTATTGCCGAAGGTCGAAGCTGAGCAGTGTTGGCGTCAGCCATGATGACGTTAGGCACAGAAACAGGTGGAAGCTTCCAGGAGCGAAGTTTTAGGATGGTACAGGGAGCGCATGCACCTTTACCAAATCCGACGTGCTTTATTGACGTCTAGACGTCGAGGAACGTTAAAGGCGAGCTCCGACAATTGGCAAGCACGAAGCAGCCAAAGAGCCGACAAGCGCTCACTCGAGGCACGAGACCATCGCCAATGCTGCGGCTTGCTTGCTTGCCCTCCTTGTCATCTTCATTATAGGACGAAGAAGAGAGCTTGCGGTTCGAATCGACCGAATTCTTGGCCAATCTCCCACAGTGGGTATGAGCCATGTATTTTCATGTGAACAAGAACAAGAACAAGGAGCAAGCAGTTTTCAGGAATTTAAACATTCCCCTAAATTCTCAGAACATTCTTTCCTTTGGAGCGTCCTCACTAGGTTATAGCAACAGGAACGTCTGCTTAGCCATGTGCGATTTCCTTCGGGACACAAAAAGAATTCATTGCTAATCATCATTCAATCCAAATCTTCGTACCTCGAAATTGCTTCCACTAGTTGATTAAACCTCAAATTATTTTATTATAGTTCATTTCTATTATAAATAGCCTATCTTTTTCTAACATTTCATTCTTACGTACGTTACCGATTCTTCATTCTTCCTTTGTTTTAGCTCAATTTTTTTTCCCTCTTTATATTAACCGCCGGCTTCATGGCCAATCCCCCGTAGTGGGCAAGAGCCAAACTTCAAGGAAAAAAGAAAGAAAGAAAGAAAGCAAGCAGTTGCAAGCCGCGAGAGCTTGTCGGGAGCAGGTCCCAGAAGCACGGTTGCAGCCTTGGTCCTCCTTCTGCCTGACTTTCTTAGCCGGGAGCATACTCAGCCAATCTGATCCACTGTACTGGGAGAGGCCTTGGCCGTTCGTAGGCTGTCCGGCGGCAGGACTGGCTGCGCTACCCTGTCGTCCTCCTCTGTGTCCAAGGCAGACCCGTCCGCACCTCCACCGTGTCTACCGACCCGTCAACGGTACATCAGATGCACCCAGTGAAGTGTCAGCAACTATCTCCACGTGGCGGACTGTATAACCCTGTAGAACGTTTTGGATTAAATGCAGTGGGTAAATTGGGAATCATCATTACTGTTTTATTACTGCATTAACAGAACCCATAAAAATGCAAATCGCGTCGTCCTCCCCGGCAACGAACTCCTCAGTCTGTCATCGTGATCAACTCGGAGTTTATACCCTTCAGAGGCACCGACCCCACGAGAAGCTGGCTTGACTGTACAAAAGCAAATGAACCCGTTAAGATTTTACCGCTCTTGAATTCTCAACGCTTCTGCAAAAAAAAGTTCGACAATCCCTAAGCATATTCTTATGAGGTGAGAACGCGAAAGCGTTTCTTTCGGCTAGATTGTCATTGCGGAGGGGTGCTGGAAACTGGTGTTGCCGAGTTGTATTTTAAATTCACATTATTTGATGCCATCAAAGTAGTGTCGACACTTCGCATGTCCCCTTCCATTTCGTCGTCCAGGCAGTATATGCAGATATGCCCGGGCGGGTCTCGGGCGTATCGAAGCAGTAGGACCGCCGCGGCGTTGTGGGTGGTGTCATTAGAGAGTCACCGGTGTCGTCACCCTCTTATCTTTCCACTGACGGCGTACTTAGGCCTGTGTACTCAGACACTACGATGGCCTTGTGATCCGAGTAGGTGGAGAGATTCATCGCATCTCGGACAATGTATAGGCCGTTGGTGATTGCGATGTCGATGCACGTACATGTCGGACGTCGCGATGGCCTCAGTGGGCGTATTCAATTCGAGATAGAACTCGGCACGCGTGCCGGCGAGGAACGATGAGCTAGCTGGGGCGTTCGCGCGTCGAGTGTTGCTACGGCGACACCACGCAGCTGGGCGAGCGCTTTCGCCAACACTGCGAGGAAAGGCGGCGCCGCGGCCGCAATCCGCTACAGGTAGCTGCAGTGGAGCAGAGCGCGCGCCGACTGACGCTGGAGCGAGCGTTGGCGCCGGCGTCACTTCCGGTGGGAGAGGTCACGTGTTTTACGGGCACGGATTTTGCGGACGGGAGCTGGGCGCGCTATCGCCAGCCTAGCCAAGAAACGCTTTCGGGTTAATAACCTCGCTACCTTTTTACCTGCAAGCTTAAGAAGGCATGTGGTTGAGAAGCCCTCAACGGAGGCAAATTCTTCCTCCAGTGAGAGTAAGTCCCATGTTAGGTGGGAAATCCGAAACTAATAGGTGCATCGCTTCTCCGAATGCGCCTTGAGGTGGTATGTCAAAATGATGTGTGTACACAAGCCGACTATGATGTGCACCACTGGTGCGGATGATGAATGCACTGCATTTACCCTAATAAATGCGAGAGAAAAGTGCCGGAGCAGGTGCTAGTGTAGTAATTACTACATATTAGTACACCAACAAGAAGGCGTACAAATGTGAGCGGAATTTTTCAGACAGTGACTTCTCTCGACAGGTTAGCGACCATTGTGCCTCCTTACATATCAATGGTGCCTGTAAAACAGTGGAGAACAGTCAGAACCATTCTCAGAACTGTATTCATTAAACTGTGTCCAACAAATTTTTACCTGTATTAACCACAACGTCCTTTTAACGAAGTGGAGCTCCGCCAGTACCCCACTAGCAGATACTTCCAGTGAGAGAGGCTCTACAACATGAAGGTTATGCAGAATTTTGCTCCAAGAAATGATGGACCTTTTTTTACCTCGGCCGCACCGCGAAATTTTTAAATTATATAAGTAATTCAGGAAATGCACCTTTTAAAACACAATTAAAATTCTTTGTGACCCATAAGTAGTTGCAATATTGTTGTAAATAAATATACTTATGCCTGATCTTCTATTTTCAGCCCGTGATTTTATATTCAAGATATTTAAATATGGCCCCATACTCCTCTCCATGCATCTGACTGGAGAGCTTGGCGAACCATACCCCCCAATCGTATGTACAATTCTTTCAAATTGTCGTATGAGTGTTGCTTCGAAAGTAGGGAATCATTAAAGTAACCCAAATCGCACAAACAATAACCCAATTTGTGTTAAAAGGGATTGAATGCATTGCATTGAGAGCAGAGACAATTTTAGTCGTAATTTCTGCGTGAGACAAGGTGCGATGAAATTGAGCCTGACGATTGCATTAAAAGTGTTGGGCGTGCTTGAGGTTACACTTGATTGTTTGAGACCGAAACACCAAAATATGTTCTTATAAACAGCCCTCATGAAAGTCCTCTCTTGTCAAGGACACTCACTCACGTTTTGTTTTTCCGAAAAAGGCGCTAACAATCTACGACGACGGCAAAAATAGTCGATTTTAACTCCCGAAGTCAAGCTGTTGTAATGAGGATATTTGTATAATTAGGCCTGTTAAGCCACAAGCTATATTATGTCCATCTAGAAACATAGAGCAAGAAGTCCCCTTAATAATCACTCCCAATTTTAAGTAAAATTTGTACCGATAACAAGAGGAGGTACAATTTTCCCACTTACTGCGAGAAAAAAAGACTGTGGCAAATATTGAACCACCTATATGCCCGACATGTCTTGCTGTTACGCCCGAAGGAGAAAGTAATACTTTCTAGGGTTTTATGCCCGAAAATGACTGTTTGATTATGAGAAACCTCATAGTGGAGGACTCCAGAAATTTCGACCAGGGGTGTTTGTTAGCGTGCACTGATATCGAACAGTACAAGGGCCTCCAGATTTCGCCTCCATCGAAATGCAACCGCCGCGGCCTGGATTTGATCCCGCGAGCTTCGGATCGGCAGCCGATCACTACACCACGCTGGCGCCACGCCCGAAGGAGAAATCCCTAATGACTACGTTCTTGTTGCTGTTATGTGGTTAATAAAACGATTAAAGCGTTTTCACACTTCAGAAATCTACGAGAGCTCAGTTCTTCCATGGCCTTTCTTCATCTTCTTTTTTTTATCTTTTTTTGTGTACTGCACTGTACGTCTTGTTTCTGCCATATTCTTTCTGTTTTTTTTTTCGCTCTCTGTATATTACACTATGTTCTCCTTTGCATCCACTTCACCTTCACACCACTCCTCCTGACCCATACTGCTTTCTCCCAGCCCTTGCTATACTAACTGTACGGGGCGGTGCTAAAGCTCGCTCTCGTACCCCTTCTGCTCTTAACACTCCAGTTAGTTTTCACCTCTGATTCCTTTTACCATGACATTGCTATATTCATTGTAGAACGCTGTGCCATGCTTCACCTTCCAACTTCCTATTCTCCTTCCTCCTGACCTTCACACTACATTTCTCCTCTCACTTCCTTTACTGTCCCCCTTGTTACACTGTATGGCAATGCTATGCTAAGAGGCGCTTGCCCGTATTCATTCTATGTGGTCCCTAAACTGCACATCAGAATGCTAAGCCATGCTTCGCATTCTCCTCTCCTCATCCCCCTCCTGACACTTTTTTCCACCACCTTGCTATATCGTACTGCTCATAGGTACGCTTTGCTAACACGTCCTTAGAACGTATCCACTTCGTGGTGTGCTCTGCACACTGTAAACATCATTTTCTTTTTTCCTTACTGTCAGTTCACTTTCCCACCCTTGACATTCTACACTATGCATTACTAGGCTATGTTAGGGATTGCTGGAACAGTTGTTTCTGTGTCGTATATTCGCCGAGTTTTTGACGCGACGCTGGAATACCCCTAGCTTGAGAGCTCTTCTGGTTAAAGAATACGGCGGATTCCACTCATTGTAAAAATCGCTGTCAGTACTTGTAGGAATCAGTGAGGATTTCGCCTATGTCCGTCTAACCGGGGTTCATCTATGTATTACGAGGAGAAGCATCGTCTGGGTGTCATTCAGCACACCCACCATCAGCGTAATTTCGAATTCATTCGTAGCATCTACAGTGTGCGAGGAGCAGGCATGGACCACTGGTATCAGGTCTCTTTCACACTCAGTTGCCCCAAGTTAAATTCCGAGTGCCCCAACACGTGGTAGGTTGGCGTGTCTAAATTTCTACCATAATCTAGTACAAACTGTGTGCCTTTTTCTTCTTTAACCCACTGAAATTGTGTTCTCAAGAAATTTTTAGCTGTTTAAAGAATTCGGTGGCTCCCATTCAATATCATGCGATCGCTGTCAATCGCTGTCATTCGAAACAGTCAGCACTAAATTTGCCTATGCCGCTTTGTTTGGCATTGTGTGAATGTGCAAAGCCGATATTATAAAGCCAGCAGCAGTACAAAGCAAATGTACAAAGCTAACAAATTTGGAAAGCCAAATGTTACAAGTTGGTACGAAGCATAGCCTGTGCGCTAAGTGAGCGAACCAACATCACTACAAATGCTGATGGAATAGATTTATTTGTAATTCATCCTGAGTGTTAGGAGATTCCGTGGACGAGCGCTAGCAGGCCTGCTTTGCACCTCACTGTCGAACGACTGCTCAAAGACATGGTAGTTTGACGCTTCTGTCTTTCTCTGTACTTATGTCAAAATTTGGATCATAATGTACAACAAACGGAGTGTATTTCTCCTTTTTAGCCGACGCAGAGTGGGTTCTCTCAAAATTTTCAAAATGTATTGGGTGCTCCCTGTATAACATGCAGCGTAAAGATTCGATCACCTGTGGGCCGTACCAGCATATTCCGAGGCGGACGCTACGAGTATACACTACGAGTAAACACGGACACCATGGAAGAGTAGTAGACAACACGAACGCCGCGTTCGTGTTGTCCGCTCCTCTTCCCCAGCGTCCATGTTTTCCATGCCGGTTCTCGCATTATAAATAATTTTAGTGCTGTTTACATGGATTATTTATATTCGACCGGCACTGGTGTTCTTCCACACCAATTTTTGTATGCACCATGTAAACGAGACGTGCAGGACCGTACCGAGGAGTAGGCGTGTAGCGAGCGAGAGAGGAAGTGAATAGCACATATGCTAGGAATACGGAATGCTAGCAATAGAGTGAGTCGGTCGGAATAAAAAAAAATATAGCTGCGGCTTAGCTCAGCTAGCACAGCTTGTGCAAGCAAAAGCGTGTTGTGCTGCGTTTCTAAGCCGGGATGCGCTCATGTAGAAAGCCATATGTTTTGCATTCTTTGCATGGTTTACTTACGGACTTGGTTTTATGGCAGCAAATACTGTTATTTGGTCGGTGAAATAGTTTGCCGCCCTTGCAATCTTGGCCACGGAGTAAGCCGGGCCCATCGACCTTCTCTGAGACAGCAAGTCTATTACACCGGGACTGTTGCGTACGCAGGTAGTCCGGCGGAGCTTGCCGTTTTCGCCGCAGCGAACGCGAACACATTAGCCAGCGTCCTCACTCGGTACATCCATCGCGCGACCATGCTTCAAAGGCTGAATAAAAGCAACTCAGAGTAACCTGCTAACTGACATGGCAGAGGGAGATGGGAGAGAGTGGTGAGTCACATGGATAATGCTAGCGAGGGCGGGGTAGCCAGCAGCGTGAGCCATAGGGGCAGCAGCAGCGACTCAGCCTGGCCAGTCAAGCGCACGCACGCGAGCGTACACATACACCACACACACAGACATTCACACACACGCATATGCACGGCGGCGGAGTGTGCCGAATCACGCGGTATCTGTTCGTCGCTTCAAGGCCAAGCGGAGATTTAGGGCGAAACTCACTCGACTAGGCTAGTGAAGATTTCGTTTTAAAAGGGACAAAGTTCACCGGTGAGCCAGCCGGTGACGAGGTCACTTCGGTGAGCTCAATGCAGGGAAAAGACGCTCAAAGCTGCAGCGGCTCGGTAGACGTGATGCCAGCTGGTGCGGTCAGGAACGCTCGTGACGGTAGAGGTCGTCGAACTGGAGCGCACACGGCGTGTGCACTGCTCAGCTTCGACGGTGGCTTGTGTTTGCTCTTGTGGATGGTGGACTCGCCCGGCGAGAAAGTCCTGGTGACGTTCCACGCACTCTAGGCCCGAAGCAAAGTGAAGGCTGTTATGGCTGCAGGTGAGAGAGCCTGTCGTGACCGCGAGTCTGCAACTTGACGGACCCCTACTCCCGCTCCCTGCTTACTCTCTGTGTAGCCATATCTGCCTGGGTCTTCCTTCTATATTCGTATTTTTTTCTTTCCTTCCATGTCTCCTCATTATTACATTGGAGTGTTGTCGCTGCCTCATTGGTCGGAGAGTTTGACACCAGCACGTGCCTTGATTGCAAGGCATCGTGCTCGTCTTCTTCAATGACTTCCGTGGCGCTCACTTTAAACACGGCTCCGCCACTTCACTTTCCATGCAGGCCGACTTCACTCATCACATTTATATAGATAGAGGGATATAGTAAAAGCACGTTTACAGTGTTCGTGCACAGCTGAATACTAGCACATGTTACCTTTAAGTAATATATCGTTTGTGCTTTTGTTAGGCCAATGCAGCTTCTCCGCGTACCTGATTCTTCGCAATTCCTTCCAAGAGTTCTGCTGACTTTGCAAGCATGAAACTTATTGTTGAGTACATTGAAGACCGCACACGAGCATTAGCAGTGAGAAATAAATTTACTATCGCACATATAAGAGTCGACCAACGATTGCCGTCACCGCTCTTTGTCTAAATTGTGAGCTGCATTCTTTGCAGGGCACAGGAGGGACTCGATCGAGACTCTGAGAAGTAGGGACGTGGGAGCATCGGCTTCCGCTTCTCTACATGATTTTGGTCTACGTTTAGGGGCAAAGCTCCTTAGGGCGTGGGTCTGTCCTTCCTCTGATGTAGTATGTAGCCACCTGTAGTTTTGTAAAGTGCTTATTAGATGGCCTGATGGCGCTGCGGTGCTCGCTTCATTCAGATGTATGGGAACGCGTAGTATGGGCGTCTGTCTGTCTGTCCGTCCGTCCGTCCGTACATCTGTCTGCCTGTCTGTCTGTGAGTCTGTCCGTCCATCTGTCTGTCTATCTGTCTGTCCGTCCGTTCGTCCGTACATCTGTCTGTCTGTGTGTCCCTCTGTGCATCCGTCTGTCTGTCTGTCCGTCCGTCCATCTGTCTGTCTCTCTGCCTGCCTGTCGGTCCGTCCGTCCGTCCGTCCGTCCGTCCGTCCGTCCGTCCGTCCGTCCGTCCGTCCGTCCGTCTGTCTGTCTGTCTGTCTGCCCGCCCGTCCGTCCGTCCGTCCGTCCGTCTGTCTGTCTGTCTGCCCGTCTGTCCGTCCGTCCGTCTGTCCGTCCGTCCTTCTGTCTGTCCGTCCGTCCGTCCGAGCGCTGCGGTGCTGCTTGGCTAGTACGTGAATTGATCGATAGATGGCGCGGAGGCGCTCGCTGCGTGCTCTAGTGTGATAGGAGAGCGCTAGATGGCGACATACAGTGTTTGTCACGTCTTTGATGATGTACTGGGCAAGATTCACGGTTTTTACCGATGAACACTCGGAGCTTCGCCCACTCGAAGGTACACTTCCGTTACAGGAAGCACGTCACTAATTTCTTAGTGCACCACGGCACAAATTACTTTCGTGTTGAAACATTTAAACCTTGCGAGAGATGGGGTGTGCAAAACCGATGATGTGGGGGTTCCACTGTGCCGCCGGTCCGTGCGATCGTCTACGGAATATCATTGACGTGGCATAGCGTGCTGCTCCCTGCTTTCTGATTTGACCCGCAGAAATTGTAGTAAGTCGTTTGCTCGTGTCTAACATAGCTCGTGGTGAAGCTGGCGTAGAGCCTTGTGGGGAGTTTAAGTCAGATAATCGTGGCAAGGTGCGGTGTCGTTTCTCTGTGATGTAACAGAGACTGATGTCTTGAGGTAAAGGCTGCTACAGGTCAATGAGCTAGGTGAATACGTTACAGTCGGCACATTCAGTGCACCGAGACAGGAAATAGTTATGTGGCATCATACAACCTCCTCAAATCATGCACCTCACGGGGTGATTTTACGTTTGGCACCCTTCCACGCGCTGCTCTGCCCTTGACATCAGCAGGCGTCAGCACAAACGAAGCATACATACTCTTTGGAAGAAATCAGCAAATTAGGAATTGGGAACGCATCTGACACCCGTGTCGCGAAACAGCCAGATGTGGTGTAAAGACGATTGCCGTAGACAGCATTGATAGCAAGCCGGCGAGGTGATATGGCACGCTTTGTTGTACAGGTCATATAATCCCAGCCGCATTCGCTCTAGCCTCTTCAATATATCAAGTCAGAGGCCATACTGTAGTGAAGAACACAGGCAGCAGCTCTGGCAGAGTGCGCAGAAGAAGACGTTGGCGTTGGTGTTGCTTTCCACCTCGGTTGAATCTACAACGGTGAGCTTCTCCTGTTGACGTCTGAACTTGAATAAGCTGCCAATTACATTTGGAGGAGATGCTAAGGCGGAGTCGTGACTTTCTTAAATTGCGGAACAGTACGTCACTGACCGCACAAAAAGCACCTGCAGTGTCGACTATATACGTTTCTCAGTGAAATTCTGTTCCCGCAAGTTTGTGGGCACTCCCCGCAATGAGCGGCCCAGCCACGGTGGTCTAGTGTGACGGGGTAACGTGGAATTTTCTCCAAAGGTGCAGGTTCTTTTATCTTTCCAGTGTCCGAGGCACCGCGTTAGGACACTCAAAGAAGGACGAGGCCGTTTGCACACAACATTTAATATAAAAACTAGAAACTCATGAGAAGAGGCCTGATCTGATAAATGAACTCCTAATCGAAGAGCCAGTTTTTAATTCTCTCCGAACGCAGAGCGAGCCGATGGCACGCGCGCTTTTCTGTCACCAGTTAGTGTTGGTAGGCGATGGTTGGCTTGGAGCGTGGCATCTTCTGAAGAACACCTCAACAGTCGGCGTCCCGAAGCACGAGGGCTGAAGGTAGCTCGAGCAGCCTCTCCGGGCTGCAGGGAAGAAGACGCTTCGTGGGAGTGAAAGGCGCGTCCCAGCCGGGCATCCACGCCTGAGCTCGCGCCCGAAGCTCGACAGCTCAGGCCTGCCAAGGGCACGGGAACGTCTTTCAGCAGCAATAGCACGTTGAAGAGACTCGGCCTCGGTAGAATGGTGCCCCACAGGTCGCGCAGGCCTCAGATGGGCCAAGTGCCTCGGGTCCTTAACCCGACAGCCCAGTAGCATCGCCGGTCTTCTTCGCTGGTCTCTCCCTCCTCTTGCATTTGCTTGGCGCTTTTTGTTCCCCATGTAGCTCGTGGGCCTTGACTATTGGTTTTCTCGCCCCTTTTTGTCGTCTCCAGATTGCTCCCAATTGTATCCGTGGTCGTCTGCGATTGGTGCTTTGTTTTCCTTGTTCTTGTTCTCCTAGCGCTCGGGCTAACGTCGTCTTCGTCCTGCATCCACTTCTTTTATGACGCGCATTTTTAGATACGTGCACTTCACTCATCACATCTAGCCGCTACACTTATCACTCAGCTACACTCATCACTCATCACTAGCCGCTACACTCATCACTCAGCATCTAGAGTACACTCATCACTCAGCTATTGATCTTAAGGCCGTGGGACTGAACCGCGACCGCACCGGCTGCATTTCGGCGGAGGCGAAATGTTGAGGCCCGTGTACTGCGCGATGCCAGTGCTCGTTAAACGACCGCAGGTGGTCGAAATTTCAGGAACCCTCCACTACGGCGTCTCTCTTAATCAAATCGTGGTTTTGGGACGTTAAAACCCCAAGAACCAATCAATCATAATCGTATTGTGGTTTTTGGAATGTAAAACAAAAGAAATCTATGGACTGAGACACACCTTTGTATTTACAGAGATCTTACTTCGACACACCATACCAGAAGCAACCTCCCGGCTCTTCCATCGTCGCCGTGGTTAAGGTCGTTAACGCAAGCGCAAAGTGAGTATGTGCATTGTTTTTTAATCGTCTTTAGCACTATACGTAAAAAGAAGGCGAGCGAGTTCAGTTCTCAGAAGACGGATTTTCAGAGGTATTCTCAACAGTTGAGTGTTGTTCAAAAAGCGAGGGTCATTTGCTCTTAAAAGACAAACGAGGCTGAAGGTAACTGCAAGCCCGGACAGATTTAGTTCGTGCAAGCGTTCTTCACTTTCCTCTGCATTGGTACTATGTTGAGAGCACCCTTTGCTTCGTAGAATCGTATACTCCTTTTTCCCGAACAATGAACAATTCTACGCATTGATGAATCTGCGTGTCAGACGCTGCCACTGTCGCTGGCAAATCGTAGCTTGAGCGAGAAAAGTGCAGAGTAATTTAATATTTGAAGTCAGCGTGTACGTTTCGAGCGGTATTTTCTCCATAAAATACGTGCTTTACGGATAAAATAAGACTCAGTACGGACAGGCATATTTATAATATTGAATTACTACGCAGTTTTATCGCTCAAGCTACGATATGCCAGAGACAGTGGCAGCGTCGTAGGCTTTCGGCACGAACACGGCTCAGCATGGCGACTCTCCGCCTCACAGGGGCTTGGAGGCCAGGCTACGTTCCTTTGGAGCAGTGCGGGATTGTGGCGCCTTTAGCAGCAGGAAATCGTCTCCATGCTCGGCTGTAGCCGCGAATGGTCTGCACCTGGGTCATTTAAAATTTTCGGAGTTCGAATGCGAATTGTAAAAGAGAGTAGGCACAGTTGCTATCTTTGGTAGGTCTTTCGTTTCCGGCGGCATGTTCGCCGCGCATGACCCAAGACGCGAGATTCCATTTCAACTACGTCTCAGTACTGGCGCCCATAAACAGTGTCGACATTCCTCCCAAGCATACTACGAATGCGAGAGTGCACCACGCTTCGACGGAACCGCGTTTCTCCGAAGAACACCTCTGCACTTATCATAGACGTACTGTACTGACTGACTGTAGCGTCAAAGCTGGGCCGCGGGGGGAGGGTGGGGGTGGCCAGTGGAAACATTACTGCAAGATCTAAAAACGAGCGTAAGTCGTCTTATGCCGATCGATTCCTTAAAAAACAAATAATCTTGCGAAGGTTAAGTGTTAACAATATGCTTATCGAAAGCGCTTCCCAGGAACGTAATTAATATGATGATGTGCGCATTCTGCCAATAGAGCATGACTCGGTTTTGGGATGCTACTAGTCTGTTCGTTCAGTTGGGGTGCTAGATATGACAAATGTGATCGCCCGATGGCATCAGTTGATGCGATGGTGCATTCATTCTGTGAGGTTATTATTGTTACTACCGGCCACTCTCTGACTGACCGCAGCGGGTTAACTCTTTCGTTACCGTGTCCATAGGACATGGGTCACCGGTGACCCATACGCGCCACAAGCTATTTTTAAAATATGAGCGCTCCTATGGACTTGCAACGCCATCAGTCGTATTCTCCAGGCACCAATCTTTGCATTTTTGCGTAGTTTATATTTTTCCCGTGCGGCAGCGATTTAAGCGGCGGTTCCAATTGTGCGGTTCGCTCCGTCTGTTTACGAAGATGGCAGACGCTTTTGTCCCTCGCGCGAACGACGCCTTTCTGGCGATTCTGTTGCATCTGGAAAACGATCATTTGGCTGCTTCTAGCAGCAGTGATTCAGATGATGATCCCGCATCATCAGATTTTAGTTCTGACGACGAGGACGTGCAGAATCAGCCCGGACCTACATCAGCTGTCCGTCGGTATGTTTTGTTTTATGGCACAAGACGGGTTGCCATTTATTTTGCAACCATAGAGCGCAATATGTCCATATATACATGGTTCAATAGCCCATTTCTTTCCCTTTTTACTAATATATACTGTGCTTCTGTGTGTGAGAAATCTGTGCAATAAAAAGAAAAAACTGTGCAACCTGGCTGAACAAGACCTTTCTACTGGGTAACAAGTAAACAAGTGTAACTCGTGCAGTTGTTGAGCTAGGTCAGTGAAGCTTTTCTGTTAGGTAGATGTCTCCTATCTAAACAATTTGTATATTTCAGAATATTTTCCAGATTTAGTTCTTTTATGTAGTAAACATACAATTGCAAATGTTCTTTCAAATTTGCAAGAAATGTACCTTTAACGATTTTTTCTGCATATTAGTTTCCAAGTTCAGTTTTTAAACTTACACACGTCAAAAGTACATTTACATAGCTTTCGCTTGATGTATTGCATTACAGTATAACGATTTTATTACTTCTTACAAAAAAATACCAACAAAAACCTACGAAAAGTTGCCCATTTTCCCACGGTAACGAAAGAGTTAAGCGAGGGGCGAGTTGATACGGTGTTCACGCAGGCACCGGTTTCACAGCTGGGCTGTTCGATCGTGCCTCAGGCCAAATCAGACGGCTACAGCCGCAACGTACTGCCAAAGGAACTCGGAGTGGTTGGTCGTGTGCCGAAAGACCTACCTGCGCCCGAAAGAATGAGTCATACACAATAGCTACGTATATTTAGTTTCGCGCACGGACCGTTCGGTCATGGCGATAATCGAAAAGTCTTCATGCTGAATACTTACGTAGTACATTTAGTATCGCTCACGGACCGCTTGGTCACGGGGATAATCGACAAGGCTGCACTGAACGCCATGTGCGCTAGTGTAGTAGTTAAGCGTGTAGTCCCTCTGTGTCTTCATGGCATTGAAGCTTCCCTGCTACACGGACGGCAACCTTTCCACTTTCTAAGGTTCTGCCGTTGGGGTAATGAAACGCTTCCTGCGAAGACCGTAATCCATCAACCTTTGTCGTAAAGAGGAAAGCTGCTGCCATCTATCGGCGCTGATTTCTACCCCATAGCCCTGGAGATCGGCATGCCTCGGCGCCATTTCGTACGGTGTGTTTACATGTTTTGCTGCCAGATCAATATCAGTTACTGTAGCGAAAGATAGCCGTCGACTCATGTTAAAGTTTAACTTACACGCTGAATAACTACAACGGATGAATATCGTACGTTATTAGGGTACTACTAAAAGCTGGACGTTATTTTGATTTTACTATTTCGATCACCTTTTTATTATGAATTCATAAGCAGTCATCTTAACTGCTACATTGCTTCATGGGGTCAAACGTGTCACTGCGACCTTTCTTCCCTTGAATATGCACAAAACCAAGCCATTCGCGTTGTTACCTGGAGAATCCGACATTTTTCCTGTTCCTGATCTGTACCGTGAAGTGAATATAATAAACAATCAATACCTCAACAGATTTAATATGTGGACATTTGCTTTTCAATAGTGAAATGCCACAGCCTTCTCAAATTTGTTGAAAATCCGACACTTTTGTAATTTGAGGAAGAGCGGGTAACCTCCGACCAGCAACTTTTGACTTCCCAAAACCCGAGCTAACTATATATCTGGAAAACTGTCTTCAGTTTTAATGAAACTTTGTAACTGTTTGCCGTACAATATTGCGTGCCCTTTCTGTATCGTCATTCAAACATCAGCTTCCAAATTCGTATTTAATCAATGGTACCATTTATTGAATGTCTTCAAACACAACCTTAATTCTGTCGTTTTTAAAGTGTTTCCTTTGTATTCTGCTACCTTTCCTTTATATTATCATTTTATGTTTTTCATTATATTGCTGTTTGCCTAAATAGTCGAGTAGCTGCTTTTCTTTCGTGTTTCATTTCTTACATTGCACGCTGAGTAATTCGCTGTTTGCTGTTAAGTAGTGCTTTTCGAACCATTATAATAGGGTCCCCGTACAGTGTTTACACTACGGGACCTTTTTATCTGTCTAAATTGTATACATTACGTATTTTGTAACAGCCCCCCCCCCCCCCCCCCATCTAATCCACGGACCTATGAGGAGCTCCTCTCTAGAGCCGGAATATTAAGCATACGGCACTGATAGCGCGCACGTGACGCTGTCGCATAGCGGCCAGAGGTGCACTGTCCAACTGAACTTCGACAGCATCTTCGTGTGATGAGTTAGGAGCTAGCAAAAGGGGGGGGGGGGGCGGTAGAAGCTTCAGTGCAGGAGCGGCTCGTTGGCGGTGTTATCGTCGTTTCTGCACTCGGTGAACGCCGATTGCTGGTGGTAGTCGTAATGAAAAGCAGGGCCCTCAAAGACTGAGTGGCTCTTCCCGGCTTCCCTACGTTATGTTGGAATTCTTCTAAGGACACGGTACATAAGAGCACCGCCCAAAAATACATATTAAATGTTGAATATCTGAGTACATGTAACCTTAGTAGGACTCCCGAATACGATTGTCAGGCTAGCCCGGTGCAGGACAGGACGTCGTAATTCTTCCAGCCGCTCGTTCACCTACTGTTTGCTTCCGCGAAGCACACGACTCTTCAGCAAGGTCACCGCGGGAATTCGAAATTTACGCGTGCCGTTTTCGGCGACCACGCTCAGTGACGCCTTAGCAGCTGCAAATCTCAGTACGCATTAGTTACCAGTAATGAGTATACTACCTTGTCAAATAATTTACACAGAGCTCTCATCATTGCTATCTCGAGCAGAATGATGACTGACTCGCCCTGTGCAGTGGTTTGGAACATGGATTCTCTTGATGCGCCAAATATCCATCATGAAGTGAAACAATAGTGTTTTGTTGCAGCGAGAACATTTTGCTTGGTAGAAAACCGCTGTACGTTAAAGCGGGAACACGGCTTCTTACAGAAACTGAATGAACCATTTATTACCTAGTGTTCTGTTACTATTCGCTTTTCTTGTAATTTTTATGTTATTATTAATATATTATCGCAGGCCTTATTATCGCAGCCTGGAGTACGAAACTCAGATAGTTTCAACACTAGAAAATCGAGCCAGTGGGCCATCTACAATGCTGCTCTGAAATACGCAGTCAGAAATGTTGAATTCTTTACTTGTTTAGCTGTTTATTCACAACGAGCACAAAACCATTTGGGTGCAAGGTCATCTTTTCTTTTCTTTTCCTCAGCGTGCGAGTTGGCTTTGACCTCACTGAAGCCGGGAGAAGAGGTGTATCATGGTTAGACTACGGAAAGCCATTTATGAAGAACAATATGGAGTTTGATCTGTACGTCCGCCACTTGCCAGGTTACTATGGTGTGCAAACAAGTTTCGACCCGAAGCTCAGACAAATAGTTAACAGACCTCAGTCCAGGGATAATATATGGCTTTATATTTCAGATAATTGCGAAACGTTACGTCTCGTTCACGTAAGTAAACTCTCTTTTAGAAGAAACGTAAAAAAAAGCATCGCAAAGGATGCATTATTGAGCAAGGTTCGGGAAGAGCATGGAGACACTTTGAAAAGCAAGACAGCACTGTCATTCGAAAGAAATTAAAAAAAACTACATGCTACTTGAATTACTAAGCTCGAGTGTAATCAATAAGCGCTAACTACCGGGGAAACACTTTTTTCAATGTAGCCTCATCAAGGAAATGCCAGAAACCTCGCGCTAGTTTTAGCCCCTTAAGACATTCGAAGTGCACAAAAACTTCGACAGAAGGATTTGGATCTCCGGTTGTGTACTAGCACAGGTGATATTGATATTTTTGCCTGCAGCGTAACATTTATAGCACGCAGATCCAGTGCGCACGTACACACATTGATATATATTGTGGCTAGCCCTCCACCAATTTGCCACGATAAATGCAGAAGAGGCAACAGCCAGTCACCCTGCAAAATGGCACCGATCGAACAGCACGTCCTCTTCGTTGTCTTCGTCTACCTCCACGCCACAATCCGCGGTGCGCAAAATAAAACTGCGGACGGCCGTAACTGCACAACGCACACAAATGCACTGAAGTTCTGCGTCAATATATATATATATATATATATATATATATATATAATATAGGACGAGCGGTGATAAGGACGGACAAGCAGAATAGAACAGCCGGCCTGCAGCAAAGGCGCCGTGTCTGTTTCTGCAGCCAAACGCGGGTTCGACCCCGGCCGCGGCGGTCGCCTTTTCGATGGAGGTGAAAATGCCAGAGGCCCGTGTACTGTGCGTTGTCAGTGCACGTTAAGGAACCCCAGGTGGTCTAAATTTCCGGAGCCCTCCACTACGGCCTGTCTGTCCTATCTCTTTCACTACCTTTCCCTCAGCCCCACGGATGCTTAGCTGTGCTCCCTAC